>KZ308123.1:2880894-2891507 GCA_000376725.2 Ladona fulva | reverse complement strand
AATAAAAGGAACCCCCGGTGGATGGATGGGAAATAAGGATACTTTTCACAGTCACCGAGCGTTTTGTTGTAGCCTGAAAGCCGCACATAATTTTTTTTTCTAATAAAAAATCCCTTTAGATTTCCTTTAAGACGTTTATTTTTAAAATATATGAATGTTTCCAGAATCTTCAAAATGGTCAACAGTTACTTGTTATGAAAACAAGAAAGCAATCACGATACCAACAAAATTGTACAACGTTGACTATAATGATAAACCCCAAAAAGATCAGAAACATTAATTTTGAATTAATAGAAAACATCCATGCGAATTTCACGTTTCCTCAAAATTTATAATTTTTCAAAATCTACACTTTTGCGAAAATTAAATGGTTGCCTATTTTGTAATTATTCCATTGAGCATTGACGTTACCACTGGTATATTGATTTGAAATGTTTCTGTAATTTTCTATATTTTTTCAGTGGAACAGTAAAAAAACTCCAAAAACCATCAAGAAGGAATTACCTTATTGTTCCACCATTACAGCCATCAGTGGCCTTCCATACTTTAATATATTTTTTCAGTTTATTATTCATTACTTTTTATTATTCCAATATTTCATCTTTATTCTACATCTTTTTATACCTTTTATTATTCTGTTTAATTATATCACTGCTTGCTTCTTATAATTTCAAATCCAACATCTGTTTCTATCTGAATTATTTGTAAGAATTATGCATTTTATTGTCTACCTTTTTTCTAGCTGTTTTCTGACACTAATCCTTTACTTATTTTTCCGTCTTGTTTTAAATTTTAGTTGCTACTGCCAGTAGTTTTCACATGTTTTACACGCCCCCCTTCTCGTGGGTATTTTCTTGCAGGGTTTTAATTTTTTTCTTAGTGCTGACTTAGGTTTTTTTTCAAAAACCCACATATCTTTTATTGCTTTTCTGTAGTATATTATGCGGAATTTTAATTTTTCATAAATACTGCTTTATTTTCCAGTGACGGGATGACTAATAATCAAAAAGAAAATTACAAAAATAATATTAATCATTCTACTAGTTGCTTTATCGATAAATATCGTTCGCTCATCATGAATTTGTTTCCCAGCCCAACAAAGACTAAAAATAATGAATTCCAATCATCTTCGGAATCGGAATTTTAAGTTTAGAGTAGTATTGCATTTGCATTGAATGGGAATCGCTAAACATTTTTATGACTTCCCACAAGTTTTTTTCCATAGCTTAGTATGTCATATTTGGAATAAAAAGCGCTCCCGGATAGCCAAGTGGGCAACGCGTTCGACTTCGGCGAAAGCGGTCCCGGGTTCGAATCCCGGTGGAGGCTCATGTGCGAAATGTCGAAGCACTTTTAACAATACTAATACTACTAATTGGAATCAAATTGGATGAAATAGAACTGAGAAGATTAACACCGACCATTGTTACGCAACGTACAACGAATTTTAATCCGTTTAATTTTAGATGTAAATTTTGTGTCGCATCAAAGTATCTTTCAGCTAGCATATATGTTTATTTACGGATTTTAGGGAATGAAGGAGATATATAATCAAAATCCTCCATTACATTTAGGTATTCTTTAATTTTTTAAAACTATCCTCTATTCGCGTATATGTGATAAGGAAATAATATTAAAGGTCTACATCTGACTTGGTAAGACATAGATCATTTCAACGAGTGGAAATCATTCATCATCGAATAATATTGTAACATTTATGGATTCTCGTTATACTGTTTGATCCTTATATTACTCAATATTAATCTAGAAGATTGATTGAGTCATGTAAAACACACAAAATGTTAATGACATTGCAAACTTAAGGCGAGATGCAAATGTACCTTGTTGGAGCCTTCGTGTTTCCTATCCGCAACCACCGTGTCTGAAAGCTTTTTGCTTCTTAAGTTCGTATTAGGAATTGTTTCTTTTATTTGAATACGGCATTTTCCTAAAATTAAGACTCCTCAGTAAAGGTGTTGGAAATAACACTAGCGGGTGCATTCGGTATTGTTCTAAAAACCCCATTTTCTAGCCGATGTGCACCTGAGCAGAGAACGCCTCACATAGAAAGATAAGTGCGTCGGAGAGAAAGATACACCTCGAAATGCTTTCAAGTCTGCAAAAAATTGTCTTGGAATACTTTATTAACTTAGATATGAAACTTAAATGTTGAGTTACATCTTTATCATGAGCTTCAGCTGGAAGCTTGGAGTGACTTCGTTGCCCTAGAATTTTGAACGGAAAAATGATACACTGTTGTTACAAAATAGTCATCTTTCTCGAAGCAATCCTAACGGTAGATTACGTTACGTGGACGTGCTCCATTTTCCAGCGCTTATAAAATATTCTCGGCAAACCAGCATCCTATTTCGTTTCCATTTTAAACTGTTTACCGTACCGTGGGACACACCGAAGAAAAACTGGAATCCTCTTTTCCATCCTAGTGAGTAGACTGTAGGAACAGGCACACCTGCTTACGCGAACACCGACTTACGAGATCCGCGTCTCGTCGAGAAAGATAAACGTCAACACTGAAGGGTTAAACCGCCCATAAAAATAGAATCTTCGGGTCAGCGACAATCTGAAAGAACGTGCGGCCGCATCAGCGTTGCCCGTCCTTTTGAGGAAGCTGCGGCTTCGTAAGTTTGCTCCCACGGAGTTGGAATCAGTTTGGCCTAAGCCCCCCGCGTCCGCCCGCTGCGGCATTTCGGGCGTCGATGGATGTCCTTCCCGGATACGCGACGCGGAAAAATCAGTTAAGGAAACCCCGGCGAAATGAACCAATAAAAACCGCTGGCAGTGGGCATTATTTCCACTCGTAACCATTTTTTCCTCAAGACTATCTCCAATGATCGTAAAAATAAGAACGCCGCGAGAAGAATAAAAGGAACCCCCGGTGGATGGATGGGAAATAAGGATACTTTTCACAGTCACCGAGCGTTTTGTTGTAGCCTGAAAGCCGCACATAATTTTTTTTTCTAATAAAAAATCCCTTTAGATTTCCTTTAAGACGTTTATTTTTAAAATATATGAATGTTTCCAGAATCTTCAAAATGGTCAACAGTTACTTGTTATGAAAACAAGAAAGCAATCACGATACCAACAAAATTGTACAACGTTGACTATAATGATAAACCCCAAAAAGATCAGAAACATTAATTTTGAATTAATAGAAAACATCCATGCGAATTTCACGTTTCCTCAAAATTTATAATTTTTCAAAATCTACACTTTTGCGAAAATTAAATGGTTGCCTATTTTGTAATTATTCCATTGAGCATTGACGTTACCACTGGTATATTGATTTGAAATGTTTCTGTAATTTTCTATATTTTTTCAGTGGAACAGTAAAAAAACTCCAAAAACCATCAAGAAGGAATTACCTTATTGTTCCACCATTACAGCCATCAGTGGCCTTCCATACTTTAATATATTTTTTCAGTTTATTATTCATTACTTTTTATTATTCCAATATTTCATCTTTATTCTACATCTTTTTATACCTTTTATTATTCTGTTTAATTATATCACTGCTTGCTTCTTATAATTTCAAATCCAACATCTGTTTCTATCTGAATTATTTGTAAGAATTATGCATTTTATTGTCTACCTTTTTTCTAGCTGTTTTCTGACACTAATCCTTTACTTATTTTTCCGTCTTGTTTTAAATTTTAGTTGCTACTGCCAGTAGTTTTCACATGTTTTACACGCCCCCCTTCTCGTGGGTATTTTCTTGCAGGGTTTTAATTTTTTTCTTAGTGCTGACTTAGGTTTTTTTTCAAAAACCCACATATCTTTTATTGCTTTCCTGTAGTTCAACTCCCAATACCTCTTTCTTTATAACTTTAATGACTAATGGTTAGATGTAAGAAGAGACTAATAAGTCTCAATCTCGCCATTAAATAAAGACGTTTTATTATTATCATTATTATTACTATTATTCGGAAATTTGAGTATTGAGAATACTTCTATCATGTTGGGTTAGGTCAGTTACCTTGATTATTTGGAGGACCGTCCAGCAGCGACTACAATAGAAAAATACCGAAAGGAAACTTTTACTCCTTCCGAGAAAGAATCGCACCATCTCACCGTTTATGACGTAATGCATAAAAGAAGTGAAGGGACATGGCCGAAAAATAATACACCGCGCCACCTATAACCCGACCGTATAAGGGACGCCTTTTTGATTTTTACTCCCCAAAATACCCTCCGACTTAACCCTCTTTCAAAAGTCCTCCGTCTCATCCCTTCCATGTCCTATCGCCCCTCACTCTCTCTCTTCTTGTCCCTCTTCACTTGAAAACTCCCTTTTCTGTCCGCGAAACCTCTTACAAAGCTCCTTTTCGGCGGAGGGATAAAGATCACCGGGGAAGAGAATAAGCGCGAGGGGCGAAGAGATACTAGGCTACCGCCGGGATCCACGCGGATGCATGCGCGGAGAAGGGAAAATGTGGGGGGGAGGTGGAATGGGGAGGACGGATGGGGCAGGCGGAGGGGGCGGGGGGAAGATGTAGGAGTAAAGAATGAGATGAAAGCGGAAAGCAAATATGGGAGTTGAAGGTAGGTGGAGAAAAAGATAGACGAAGGGAGAGATGGGAAATGGTAGCGACACAGAGAGAGTAGGTTTCTTTCCCCGCAGGACGGACAAAATTGTGAGAATTTGAATAATACGTGGGTGAGAGGGGTACGAAAAGAAATGGAGCTAATTGGAGATCGCGAAATCCAGGAAAAATCACGGGTGGAGAGGAAAAACGTATGAAAAATGTGAAGCATTTAATCGAAAAATAGGCAAAATCATGGGATTAAGGAGATCAAAACCAATTTCACAATAATGATAATAACCACGAATGTATTCGTCGACATTTAATCCACTAAGACCACTCTTGCGGTAAACCTTAAAAACACTCCCAAACAATCATGTCCTAACCAGGATTTGAACCAAAGCCCTAGCGTTGCTAGGTTCAATCTTGAAATTTATGGACATAAGTAATATGCAATGAAGGAAGAAAAACAAGTGACAAAACCGTCCAAAGAAACGTAAATAAGAAAATTCGTACCGAAATAGACCAAAAAAGAGTAAAGAAATTGGTGAGGAATACAGAAGGGGACGTAAAAGCAAGTAGAAAGGAAAGAGTTGGAAAAATAAATAAAATGCGAAATTTAGCGTATGAAGCGGAAGAAATAAGCTACTTGGAACACGGAAACAAAACTGGTCGCGGAAGCGAAATAAAATATTGAATTTAGACAGAGACAAAAGGCGGGAGAAAGAGCGACAAAGGGGAATAACCTACTGGAAAGAGAAGATAAGCAATAGTTGAGTAGGAAAAATGATAGGTAAGGGAGTTAAAAGAGAGCCGAAAATGGTACTGGAAAGGAGAACGGCGTAAGGGAAGGATGTGATATATGGGCGAAGGAGACCGGAATGTGAGGGCCTGAGTAATATAGATGTGTGTAATGAGGGATATGAGTAAGAAAGAGGATGGGTAATGTAGAGAGGAGAGATAAGGGGTTGGGATGCATAATGCTGCGGTTATAGATCAGTGGTGGAAACGGGAGAGGGGAGGGGTATCCCCTCTAAAACGACGGAATATAGGTGAGAAGAACGGGGGCTGGAAGGAGGGGGGCAGTGCATCCCAGCCGGGCACGTGTTTGGGGGGGCGCGGCGTGCGTAGGGGGGGAAGATGGGAGCGGAGGGGAAGAGGTAGCACTGGAGGAGGTCCAATCGAGAATACCGTGTAGACGCGAGTCGACTGGCGGCTCAGTTCTCGCTGTGAGTGGGTAGCAGGAGCGTTGTAGCGGACCTACTGGGAGCGTCCCCGGGGGGAGGGTTGGGGGGTCGTCGAGGGGGTGGGAAAGGTGAAGGAGGAAGCGTGTACAGAAGGAGAAGAGGCGGAGGGAGGTCCTACGACACGGTCGACGGTGTTTACTATCGCCTTCCTTGTTACATCCTCTGCGACCTTCTCCCCGGAGGCGTCCGACGGATTGGAGGCTGGGTGAATATATATCCTAAGTGTAAATTTGAGTGCATCTTGGTCGGGGACTTGCCGAGAGTAAACAGATTTAATGCATGTGCTCCGTGGGGATTTTACAAACGAGGGCAGTTTGGCTGAGGATGGAATCCCCAAATATTTGCTTAGCGTTTTTGTCTTTCTGTTACGCTTTTGTCGCGCGCGCGAATGAGTCTTTTACGTGCTGCTTTGTAGACAATTATGTTTATGCATATAAGTTCGTGAAAATTTGAGTCTGTGTTGGCGTGAATGAAGAATTGTATAGGAATACATTTTCTGACCAATATACGTTGACGGCATACTCTGTTGATGTACTTTGTTATTATACCTGCACAGTATACTTTGACCATACAATGTAGTCTACATGATTAGGCGTCACTTTGTGACGGATAACGGAAACAGGTGAAAGAGTAAACCTTTTAATAATTAATTTGTAATCACGTAATTTTCCACAATTTATTTCAGTTACGACCGGTATCGCTACCGGGGTAGGATCTTCAGGGTTTTCTTTTACCTGTTTCCTTTGTCAATATACTTTGAGATTTTTTGACGATATTTCATTTCTCGCGTACTTTCACGTATTTTCGTTGGGAAGATAAAGAAAAAAATGAACCAAACGTCGCGAAGTAGAATAAATATGTTTCGTAAGCATATTCGTGTTCTTAATTTTCTGCAGAGATGTGTATAAAATGTATTTCTCGACGTCTGTTTATTGTCTGCGTATCTCCGTTTCTTTTTCGTGTCGGGACGGTAAATAAACTTAAATTCGCGAAGCCTAATAAAGATATTTCCGAAGAACATTTCTGTTTCTTACTCTCATACTTAAGCTTAGACTAATATGAAATACTTTTTCAACGTATTTACCAGTATACGTATTTTCAAACGTTTTTTCGTGCACGAGACGATGAATTAACTTAAAGAACCAAAGTTGGAGAGACATATTTCGGCGGAAGATTCGCATTCCCCATCCTCATTTTCCGCACGTCTTAGAGAGAAGTTAAGCGAGAAATAATGAACCACGGACGAGTTTTAATTAGTTTTCTCGATGCGAAGAGCGAGCTTACCTAGATTCCCGGAGAAACAAACACGCAGGCGAGCAGTTACTTTCTCAGACATACTGATCCATTTCCCCGTTTGACCCCTTTCTCGCTCGCTCGCCTCCACTTCCCTCCTTTTCACAAACGCCACCAAAACATCCGATCTCCTCGGTTTCTTCCTTCATTTCGCCGTGGGAAAAGGGGGTTCGGCGACCTCCATGACCTCCCCCACCTCCCTGGTACCCTCCCCCGAACCCTCCGCCCCCTTGCATCCCTCCAGTTGCATTTGCATCACCTGCTTGGCGCATGATGTTTTGATTTTTTTCGCGTGTCATTTTTTGCGACCCTTCCCTTTTTTTGCTCGCCCATCTTACGGGAGACGCGTCGCATTCTGCTGAAAATTTTCGCGACATTCTTTCCACTCTCGTTTCTCTTTCTCTCGGAGCGTAAACTTGCGTTTTTTTGTCCCCACGAATTCTTTCCCTCGCGCGTTTTTAAAGACGTTTCCGATGAGCTCGAGTGGGATCTCTCGGTTTTTTTCGCCGTCTCAAAGGAGGCGGCCAGTCTTTGTGTTCCTCGTGGCCGTCCTCTCTTCTTATTGTTCGCTCCGTTCCGCGTTAATAAGGTTGTTTTTTGCCCATGACTTCCTTAGAGGGATTTCTGGGTATCTTTTGGTCTCTTTCTCCACCGTCTTGGGCTTTTTCGCTGTGTTTCACTACAATTGACTTACCGCGCGCATTGCATAATGCGCTTGGTAATTTCGTGTTTCTCTTTCCGAAACTGCGGAGAGATTATTCTTGATCCTCCACCGAGGTTTTGCTATCGCGGAGCCGTATTTCTCGGCCAATTCCTTCGCGAGCATCTTAAACTTTTTCGCTTAGTGCTCTAAAATAACGCTGTCGCACTAACTGTAGATGGCAGCTTATAGCTGTTTATGGTGTGAATGTAGGCATTGTTTGATCCCCCGCATGCTTCACTATATTTTAATAAGTCATTCTTATGAATTTTACAGAATTCCTNTTTATCCACCAATATTTTGTGCTCCTTTTTTAGAAATTTTTATAAATTAAAATTTTCCTTCGTAGAGAATTCTTTTAGTAACGTATTCTTAAATTCGGAGCTCATACGTACTTATGAATTGCTAAATATATTTTAGCAAGTACTGAAATCCACGATCTTATGATTCCTTGTCTGGTTACATAAGTAGGCATAGATATTCATAAGAACCGTAAATGAATGCCGAAAATGAATGAGGTTGAACTTTATATAGACGCAATGTAAGTAGAATCAATATATATTGCACCCAGCTACAATTATGATTTTGCGTTGTGTTGGTCGTTATTATTAACAGTAAGCGAATAAAGACAGGTAAATAAAATCGAGTTAAAATTATTTTTTTATAAAGTTGACACAATCAAATGTAACCGTATGGAATTTCACTCATACATTACCACTTCGTAATTTCCACAGCCAATTTTTAATGGCCACAGAATTTTCTTCTTATATGCCTAATTTATGTTAATTTTATAAAATTTAATTTAATTTGATTTGATTTTTAATAAATATTTTTTAAATGTAATTTATATAGTACACAATATTGAAATAAAAATTACTTTTTCCATAATTTTCATAGTATTTGAATGGTTCTTACAATATTTTTCCACATCATAGTTACTGCCACATATAAGATCTTAAAGTAGATGACGGCCTCATGCTTACTCAAATTATATTTATCATTTGCATGTTCTCAATGAATATGCAGTTCGAACGGGCGTGAAATTAAAACAATGCAGATTATCGATTGTAATGCCTGCAATTATTGTTGATTTTCAAACTGTTTACTTTTAATCAAAAAAATTAATTCCCAATGATTATTTGTACATACATCCTCCGTGGAAGAACTTATTAACAGTAGAATTGGTGAAATATCTTGCTGAAACCCTCACGAATAACTTAAAATGGTGTACCCTTATCCGTAATATATGTGAACGAGCGCATAAGAAACTCAGTTTCGTCAAGGAAATAGTCAGTAAGAGCGAAGAAAAAGTTCGCGAGCGATGTTTTACGCGTTAGTTAGGCCTCTCTTTGGATGTAGTTTATATGATCCTTCCGATAATTGCTGCATTCTTGAATTAGGAAAGGTACAACGAAAGGCGGTGTGTTTTGTAAAATAAATGTTACGGCAAATTAGTGAGCTGTATTCAGATGCTTCGAGACGCTGTATGGGAATCTCTAGGAGATATATACTTCGAACAAAGGCTAAATTAAGTCGAACGATCCAGAGAAACTATGTGTTTAGAAGATGTAGCCGATATTATGTGTCCTGCCTGTTATATAGACCGTTTTGATACTGAGAAGTAGATCAGGGAAACGTATGCTAAAACAAGTCGATTTGAGAATTAATTTTTTCCGCGAAAATACGCAAAAGTATTCGATTATGAGAGTTGATCAAAGGTATATTCACCCTCTGCCACACACAACACAACTGAGGCATGCAGGGTATATATGTAGATCTAGATTAATAATATAAGTCACCTCGAAGCTAACCTTCCTCTGGAATGGCAGTAACCAGCATTGTCTATTCCCTTAATTACTGTGTCCAGTCTTACTCTCCGGATGATGTATTGCCTATAGCACAGGAGAAGATTTTCAGCTTTATCAAGAAAGAGATTATTATCAATGCGTTCCATAATTAATTTGTATATAGAAATGAATGATAAAATATGTGAAGAGGTATTTGAATAGTATGTGAAGGGAAAGTAAAACAAAGTATGTGAGGATGATCCTATAGTGAAGAATCACTCCAACTTCGTTGCGTAGAAGCATTTGCCTTACTTATCTACCTTCTTTTTGTATTTACATAGTGAAAAAGAAAGATCGTCAGTAAATATTAGTGACCGCTTATTAAAACTAATGAATGTGATATGCTAAATTTTGGAATGTTCATTTTGAATCTTAAATTTAGGTTGGTAATATAAAGGAATAGAACAACAGCGATCAGCATATTTGTATCGCGGATAGGGTCTGCCAAAGGTTTTAATTACCCATGTCAAGGCACAGTTCGTGCAAATTTCAAGCAAACTTCATCAAAATCATTCCTTCGTTTAAAATTCATATAAAAATATACCAAAACCTCTTTTAGAGGACGGAAAGGTATCATCGAATTGCCTGTGTTTCTGTGATGTAAATGGGATTTTGGAAAAGTATCATGGATTAAATTAGTTTTTTGAGCAGTAGCTTCTCTTTTTAGTCTTGATCAAATGGATGCGAATGAATAACTGATGGCTGTAGGTGAACATGTTGCTAGATGATAGATGAAACGTAATGGAAGTGGCACCAAAGCAACCCAATGAGCCAATCAAAAAGGAAAGGTATATCACGTGATCTCTTAGGGCGAAATTTTTATTGTATATATCACGTAATATTATGAATATTATGCGGAATTTTAATTTTTCATAAATACTGCTTTATTTTCCAGTGACGGGATGACTAATAATCAAAAATAAAATTACAAAAATAATATTAATCAGTGATTAATTTATAATTTTAATTTCCGAAGAATTTATAC